>JAXQQM020069396.1:65000-110013 GCA_034641835.2 Pinus albicaulis
ATAATTGGGATGATAAATTAATTAATAATAATATTAAAATTTAACTGAGACAATCTGTTGCAAAAACTAAAGGAGGAAAAAAATGGATAGAACATAGTACCAAAAAAAAAAATTGTTGGAGATGGTACAAGTGGTATCAAAATCCAAGTTAAAACTATGGGCTTATCAGTCCCAACACAGAATAAAACTTTGCAGTCAGAAAAATTAAATTATGACATATTTTTATCTATTCCTTATCAATGGTAATTGTGTTTTATGCATCAGATCAAAATGTAAAAAATGTGCAGTTGTTGTCATGTCCGACAAAGAAGAGTTGTATGTGCAACTGAGGGATAAGGAGGTGCCACTAGATCCAAATGATGGAAATTATTAAAAAATTTCACCAGGAAATGTTTCAGCTAAGGAATAGAAGTGAAATTTTACTGCAGGTCAACACTGAGCAAGAGAGGTTGATAATGGTATTAGCCTCCAGGTCTATACATCATGGGGAAGATCGAGAGAGGAAAAGGAAACCCAACTCAAAGAGGTATGAGAGTGGGGAAGGATCTGGTAAAACATGTTCAAAGTCTAAAAAGAAAAAGTATTTTTAGGGTGAAATTCTACAAGATCAAACCTCCAACCTTTGATGGAGAGAAGGAAGAGGACATGGAAGCCTAACTACTTAACATGGCCAAATACTTCCAGGTATATGAATACGGATGTAATATAAAAGAAAAATTGGCAGTTTACTAATTGCAAGGTAAAGCGACACTTTGGTGGGAAGAGAAGAAAATAATATACTTTCTTGATGAAAATACCATTTCATGGGAAGAATTTAAGGATAAATTCAAATATCTATACCTTAGTGAGAGGTATTATGATGACAGGGCAAAGGAATTTCATGACCGAAGACTTAGACAACTCACTATTGATGAATTTTTGATGGATTTCACCAATTTACTTCGTTATGTGTCATACACAAGGGAAGAAAAATCTAAAGTACAATAATTTATGAACTGTCTTCCCACCATATACAAATAAATAATTGAATTTTACAATTCTAAAGTTATGAATGAAGGTGTCCAGAAAAGACGAATGTGTTACCAGTAATTTAAAAGCAGGAATGATCAGTTAAAAAACTGGCAGAATAAGTAGAAAGGGAAGGGTGAAGCAAGTAAAAAAAGATCAAAACTAGATTATCTAAATAATTTTGGAAAAAATCACCAGCCCAAAAAGTTTAATAAGAGTTATGAGAATTAGACCGACCATTCTCATACTCGTTCCAAACTAATGGATGGGAGCATTATTGACCCTCAATTTTGGTCATTTTTCCCTATCCTAAGTCCATATATCTACCACAAAATTCCATCTTATTTCACCCATATATTCATCAGTTTATTATTATTTTTCATATTTAGGTAACTAAATTAATTTTTTTAATTTTTAGAATTTTTTGTAAGAATTGTGTTTTAAGAGTAATTTTGGACTGAAAAAAAAATCCCATAATAGCTTCATTGAAGTCATATGTGTAGGACATTTGCGCGAGATCTAGGCATATATCTGGAAATATTGGGAACCCTGGATGGAGAAACACCTATTGCTTCAATCAAACTAAGAAAAAACAGGCTCAGTCAACGCAAGTCAAACTTGACCTTTCATGTAGGAATCCCTAGTAAAAAGCGACAGATTTATTATTTCGTGGGATTTTTCCAGATTTGGTGAACCATAATGGATGATTTTGACCTATATGGATGGGATTAGGATTGATAATCTTGTTATAGAAATTATAGGAAAGTTTTTTTATGATTTTCCTATTTAAACAAATTTTATGGACCATTCAGATATGTAGAATATATGTAATTTTATATTGAGACTATTGGAGACTTTGAGATAATTTGAAGAACTATGTCTAATTTCATATTTTTTGTTCATGTTTTCGATTCTTTATTTAGTTTTTTGTAGCTAAAGAGTTCTTCAAGTGTGCAAGGCAAGGGTGGAGGGCCCACATATCAAGCTAACTACACTTTGGTTAAATTAGCTTATTTTTTTTTCAATAGTTCCTGTTCCAGACTTATGATTCATTTATTTAGATGTGCTATCATTTATTTATGATTTTTGGATGATTATTTGTTTAATTAGAATTTTCATACGAAAATAAAACCAAGGATTTCAGTTAAATTCTCTTTCTATCAAGTTATGAATAACAACTAGAATTTATCCTTTTTAAATTTCTTGAATTCTTTCTTGAATTTTAGTTTATGATTTCATGCAATGGTAATCATGTTGGATTATGACTATGAATAATGAAAACCAATACCTACTAAGTTAGGTGCCCCTTCTCTTACTTTCTACACATCATAAACTACTATTATTTAGTGTCCTTTCTTGAATTGTTTCTTGAAATTTCAGTTTCAATGCTATGGTAATGTTGTTGGAGTAGAATTGTGAAGAAGGAAAACTATGATATTCTATGTTTGGAGCCTCTTCTCTTGCTTTCTACACATCACAAACTACTTCTCTTGAGTTTATCTTCTTCATAATAGTACATCACGGAATGAAAACTAGGATCTCCTAAGTTCGGAGTCTATTCCTTTGCTTACTGCGTCTTGCATTGAAACTTTTTAGTTAGATATTATATTTGTAATATAAATTTCCATTAAAATTAAAACATGGAATATATTTTAATATGCATTTCCTTCAACTTTTAAAATTTGTCTTCAAAAATTGACTTCACCTGAAATCCATATAGTTTGGACATGCTTCCAAGACTAGAAACTTGGATTGACAAGTAAAACACTTGTGTTAATTTCCTTAGTAATTGACCCAATAAACAATGAGAGAGAAATGGTGGTAAAGAGAAAATAACCATTGAAATTTTGGGATATGGTGAACCTCACATGTTGCAGGAATTCCTACACAACACTTTTGTAACCCAAAGAATTCACAAAGTGCGAGAAGAAACCACAGTGAATGACATTAGCCGAAACATTCCCCAAATCAGTGCAGCATTAGACGAAAGTCACGCTGAACATCAATCAACCATGATTTAAATTGAACTTAACATCTCTGACCAACCTATGTATTTTTTAATTGATATAGGAGCTAGTTTAAGTTATACCAGTCCCCACATAGTGGATAAATGGAAACCAAAAAAAAAAAATTTCAACACCCTTGACTGTTGCAATTGGCTACAGGGACAGAGAGGAATATCACACATAAACTACCCAGAACAACTGTAAATTTAAATGGATACATTAAATATTTCAAGTTAAACATCCTTCCTTTAGGATCTTATAATCTTCTAGTTGGAATGGATTGCCTCGAACAATGGAAAGAAATAGTAAATGGCTTAGAAGAAAACACTGACTTGTATTGATGTTGTAGGAAAGTCTATGGTAGTCAAAGGAGAACCTAAGCCTATGTTTCTTAGGCAGATTTATACATTACAATTGAAGGAGACAACAAGGAAAGGTTGTTTAGTATATGATATCCAGATTGAATATTTGGAACAACCAACACAAAATGAACATTTAGAAATCTATCCTATAATCAAGGATGTTTAGGATATATTTCCTGAAGAAATTCCTCAACTTCCCCCTCGAAGAGACATTGAATTTTGTATTGAACTAAAACTAGGGACCACCCCTATTTCCTGAGCACCTTATAAAATGATTACTCCTGAACTGTTAGAACTGAAACTTCAGTTACAATAATTGTTAGACAAAGAGTATATTAGACCAAGTGTGTCTCTGTGGTGAGTGATAATTTTGTTTTTCAAGTAGAAATATGGAACCTTTCATATGTGCATAGATTACAGAGATTTAAACAAGTTAAGCATCAAGAATTGGTACCCTCTTCCATGAGTGCATGATCTATTCAATCAAGTAAGGGGGGCAACCATATTCTCAAAAATTGACTTGAGAGCTAGGTATCATCAACTTTGTATTAAATATCTAGATATCCATAAGACAACCTTCCAAACTCAGTATGGACATTATGAGTTCATATTTTCACCCTTTTGAATCACAAACACTCCCACTAATTTCATGTGTCTTATGAATAATGTTCTACGCAAACATCTAAATAACTTTGTGTTAGTCTTCATAGATGATATTCTGATGTACTCGAAAAAAAAAGAGGAACAATATTAACATCTTAGAATAGTGCTGCAAACAACTTGAGAAAACCAACTGTATGAGAAAATTAGCAACTGTGAGTTTTAAAAAACTAAGATTCAATAACTTCGACATGTCATTTCCAAGGAAGGGTTGGAGACAGATCTAAAAAATGTACAAGAAATTTTAAATTGGCCTGCACCCACCGATGTACCAACAATGCGATAATTTATTGGTATTTCTAAATATTTCTACAAATTTGTGGAACAATTTACTACATTGGCTTACCCCATCACATCCTTGCAAAAGAAGGGAGTGAAATTTGAGTGGATAGGCAAGCAACAAGGAAGTTTTGATTAGTAGAAACAAAAATTACTATTGCACCTATCCTAAAAATTGTTGATCCCACTAAAGAGTTTTTTGTATGTATTAATGAATGTATAGGAGGTTTGGGAGGAGTATTGTTGCAAGATAATGTAGTAAGAACTTATGAATCCTGAAAATTGAAGAAGCATAAGAAAAATTATGCAGTGTATGACTTGGAATTGGTTGTTGTCAAACATGCACTAGGAATGTGACGACAATATTTGTTGGGTAAGAAATTTGTCTTAATTACAGATCATACAAGTATTTCCTTAGCCAACTAGATTTAAATGTAAGGGAAGCAAGATTGTTAGATTTCCTTTGATATGGAAATCAAACACATAAAAGTGAAGGAAAATCGAATTATTGATGCCTTAAGTAGACATTATAGTCAAGTTTTTACATATATAAGGAGTATAGTAAAATTTAATGTGAAATAAAAAATTTAGGAAGTGTTATTTCAAGATCCTCAATATGTTAAATTATACGAAAAATTACAGCAAGCTGAAATTTTAGGATAAACTATGGATCATAAAGGATTGATCAGTTACAAGTAGAGGCTTTATATTATAAATGTATCCACCTTAAAACATGAAATATTATATGAATACCAGAAGATACCTTATTCAGGTCATCTAGCTTATCAAAATATGGTGAGAACCTTGCGAAAATACATGTTCTGGCCAGGAATGAAGAAGGAAGTAGATGATTACATGGAAAGTTGTTTGGAGTACCAACAAGTTAAAGTGGAACATCAACATCCTGCCAGTATATTGAATCCTCTTCCTATTTCAGAATGGAAGTGGCAAGTAGTGTCATTAGACTTTATTACATGACTGCCATGTACTAAGTACCATCATGACTCAATTATATTAGTTGTGGACACATTAACCAAAAAACACATTTTCTACCTACTCAGTCCACCTTTGGGAAAACACATGTGGCCTATGTTTTCATGAAATAAATATTTAAACTCAAAAAAACACCAAAGATGATTATTTTTGATAGGGATGCAAAGTTTACATAAGTATTTTGGAATACACTATTTGAAGGAATGGGGACAATGTTGAATTTTTTTATAACTTATCATCCTCAAATAGGTCGACAAATATAAATAAAAAATTAGATATTGGACGAAATTCTTTGCATGTATGTTATGGACAAAACCACCAAGTGGGAAGAATTTTTTCATTTGGAAGAATTTTCTTACAATAATAGTTATCAAGCCTCCATTAAAATGAGCCTATTTGAATATTTGTATGGCAAAAATTTCCATACTTCACTTAGCTAGAGTCAACCAGAGGAAAATATGGTACTTGGAACTGACATAGTACATGAGATGGAGTGGACTGTGAAACAAATTCAATAGGACATTAAAGAAACTTGAGACTGGTAGAAGAGTTATGAGAACAAGAAAATAATTGATAGAAAAATAATAAGTTGGAGATAATGTGTAATTGATAATTAAACCTCGAAAAAATACCTTGCATACTGGTAGTTGTTCTAAGTTAGCACCAACATACAACGATCCCTTTGATGTTTTGAAGAGAGTGGGGCTAGTAGCTTACAAATTGGCTCTACCTAGTCATATTAAAGTTCATAATGTTTTTCAAGTTTCATTTTTGAAGAAATATATACATGATAATTCTCATGTGGTTGGCCTGACTATGATACAGGTGGAAACAGAAAGGGACTTTCTTCCATAACCACTTCGTATATTGGAATGGGAAGAAACCATGCTTCGGAATAGAACGGTAGCTTGGGTGAAATTGCATTGGATGCACTTTGCACTTGAGGAAGCTTACCTAGGAATGGGAATAAAGTGTGAAGGAAGTGTACACAACGATGTTAAATGAATAAGCAGAGATATCTACAACACCGATAATGGTGATTTTGTTTTAGGGGGGAGACTATGTAATACCCCTATTTACAGATTTTATAATTAGTGATTAGCCTAAGGTTCAGGTGGACCTAGGGAATAAATATGTATGAACATGTTGTTTTGAAATTAATAAATAATAATGGAATCAATATTAATGTGTAAATATAGAGTATTTGAGACCAGGAATTCTTATCCATGAAGACAGACTAGAATCCCATTACTTTACTAAAAATCTCTAGAAATCCCTGGAGAAAAATCAAATAAGTACATTTTATTATATGGGATAAAAACATATAATAAAATCCTTAGTAAAATGGAAAGTTACTGAGAAGGGGTACGAATAAAACTAGGATGAGGAAATGCTAGTTTTAAAATAAACTTTTGTGGAAAAAGAAAAAGAGAAGTCTAGGTTATGGGAAACAACATCTCATAATAATAATAATTCATTATGGAAACATGTTGAGGGAAATAAGGCTTAAATAAACCATTACTAGTGTGATAAAGGGGTTGTCTACACTAGGAAGCATAGGTCTCTGCTCAAGGGAGAGAAGTGGATAAATGTCATGGTTGGGTGGAAAATAATCAGTACACAATATTATGTGATTATTGTGATTTTATCTTTCTACTGTAAATTTTGAATTTAATTCTACTGCTATGATTTTGAAATCAATATGATTTTATAGTCAGGGGTCTAATAGAAAGTAGAAACAAGAGGGACAAATATTTGTCACATATTCGTAGTAACTGAATTATTAGAATTAGTTGTATAAAGTTAAGTAACTGATTATCTATGTATTTTCTAGTGTCCATTTTGCCATACGTATTTGATATAGTCCCATGTATAATCTAATATAGTTAAGTCTCAAATCCTATTACATAGGCTCAGTAACTTCTATCAGATAAACAATTAGAATCTCTAAAGTCAAGAATGGGTCTAAATCTGATATTTATTAATAACTATAATTACAGAAGAAAATTGTAAAATATAATTATAAATAATGAACAAAAATTTCTAAACATTGACCAAAATTTTACATACAAAAATATTCTAGTATAAAAAATGGTAATGGTAAAGAGCATCATATTTCAGCAGATTAGATATTGTTGATATAAAATTCAGATAACAATGTAAAACATAAATTATTTATATTCTCTTGAATAGAGAAAATAGATATGCCAAACTGATGTATATATAGATGAAGATAAAACCTCACAATATATGTTACATAAAAAAATCTACGATGATAATAATTCCCATACATAGACTTTTTAATTACAAATCCTCTTTAAGGAACCTAGGACCTAAATGTTCATGATCCTACAATTTGGGAATTGTATAGTGAAACTAGAAATACATCATGGTCATAGCCCTAGTATAATCTTAAATAGCTAAGAAAAACATGCGTAATTAAGAGAATTTTTTAGAGTCTCCATTGGTCCAGTGACCAACCTATCAATGAAATAAATTGTTTGCCAGATCAGGTGGTAGATGATAAATGTGAACAATACAAGAGGAAGAGAGTATAAAATGAAAACTTGAAACAACCACGTAAATCAGAAATTAGAGTCATACTGAGAAAAAAAAAAGAAAAAATGTGGGGAAAA
The DNA here is from genome assembly GCA_034641835.2 of Pinus albicaulis. Taxonomy (NCBI): domain Eukaryota; kingdom Viridiplantae; phylum Streptophyta; class Pinopsida; order Pinales; family Pinaceae; genus Pinus; species Pinus albicaulis. The sequence goes on from JAXQQM020069396.1 coordinate 72,945, forward strand.
TAAATCCTATGATTATTATTATAGGAGGAAAGAGGATATTACCTTAGTATACTCTTCAATACTTGATCTTTACCTTGTACCTACAGTAGGAAAATAATGTAAGTAAATTTGAATTTAATGCATATACGAAAGCATTAAATACGAAGTCAAAATAATTTCTACTACTAACCTAAGGGAGTAGGCATAAATACTTTCCAAAGTGTTGGTCAATCCTTGAAGAAGAGCATAAACCTGGGTAATGGTTACCTATGTTACATTCAACAAATTTAAATTGAATTCAAGAACATCATATAGAAGACAATATTCAATTATTTTAAAAAAATATGAAGTACTGTTAAAATATAAGAAGAGGGATATTCTAGCAAACCTCTATTGAAAGAGGCTCGTGTTAGCAGTCTGCGTAACCCCTTTGTAGGTACACAATCCTTTGAAAAAATTAAACATGAAAAAATAACTAACGCAAAAGTATACTATTATATGTACTATTCATATTTATGAATATTACACCAAATTAAATAATTAAATTTAATACACTCAAGAATTATTGTTATGTAAAGAGGATAGAAGATAAAACAAAGTATGAATTACAATTAATGAGCATGAATAATATAACAAAAAATTAATATAAATATACGGAGCTAAATCAGCTACAAAAACCATAGAGATCAAAGGATTATGAAGTATCTTGTTTATACATATAAAATATGAAATGTATTATTAAATTATAGTAACGAGTGCTACTGTAAATGTAAGAAATGAGTAAATTTGGAAATATTTGAAGAATCCAAGAATTTAATTTAAGATATCATATTACAGGACATGATATATAAATGAAATGAAATACAGTGCATTCAAAGTTTAGACAACGAATAAACAAATTCTATAATTCACATGGAAATAAGAAGCCTTTCCTATTTTGATAAATATACTTATAATGGGAGTAGAAATGCGTTATGCAGTAGATAATAGAACCTATATACAGAGATAACCTATTACATATGAGGAGACATACAAAATTAATGAATGAATACACAAATTTATATTAGCATTGTGCATGAACCAAACATGACGTATAATGCAAAAATAAACACAGTGATGGTAGAGTTAAATACTACGACATAACTATTGTTGTCTTTGTGCATGTAAATAAAATTGAATAGCAAGTATAGGTGTAAATCCAATTAATACTATCAAAATAGTTCTTATGAAATATATAGTTATTAAATATGTTGGAGTATGGAAGAAAACCAGGGTCACTTCATATATATATATAGTAGTAAACAGAAAGAAAAAATAATTCTAAGCAGCGTATTCCTTGCGTACAAAGCTAGAAAATAAAGCTGAAAATTTTGATACCAGGGGAATTCATCTACATGAGGTCATATGGGAATTAAATCCCCTTTAAATCTAAATTATAAAACCAATTATGGTTATAAGGTACATTTATAAAATGGGTTTCTCATTAAAAAATGGAGATCTCTTAATTTAAATAAACCAACAGTTGGGATTCGTAGAGTTTGGGCTCAAAATTTCCCAAGGCCTAAATTTGGAATCTAAAATATGAAAACCCCAATTAGAGAAACACAATGATGTACAATAACTACATGTATCTAAACAAAATTAGCTGAAAAGGGTAAAGTAGGATTCCAAAAACCACCTCTGTAAAATATCGAAAGAGCGTTTAATCAAAACCCAAAAAAAAATAACTAGAGGAGAGTGTAAATTCATAATATTCCCTCTCGACGCAGCGAAACTAAGCTTGATATGATCGCAGGAGAAATTTGTGCCTTTGTATGCCATCACAGGGTATTGGATCTATCAATAACATTAAAGAGAAATGAGAAAAATATATCTAATAAACAAAATAAACTGATACACACGGAAAATGCAATACAACATGAGTAAAATTAAAATAATTGATGAGGTTTTGGAGAGAGGGTTGAATACTCTGTGAAAACTCTCTACATTGAGAAATTTCTATTGTGAAGGAAAATGAGAATGGTTTAGCATAAAAACCCTCAGTAAATAACAAGTAAAATATGAAATTATTAACCATGGCAAAGCTTACCTTACAGAAGAGAAAGTAAACATCTCTAGAGTTTATAAAACAACATAAATTCCATAACATGATAGTTTAAAACCACACATAGGAGTGTGAATGAGGCCACGAGAGAGATCAATTCAGGGGGAATTTCTCTGGCCATAAGTGTGGTGAAGGATTCATCGAAAATCAAAGGGGAAAGGAGGCCTCATGTCTGTAATGGAGGAAGACTCCAGAGAGGAGAGAGGCTACGACAATAGGGTTGAAATGATGAAATGAGACAGTTATTACGATAATCCAAAACCTTAGGGTTTTACCCATAGATCTCCACTATCGATTTGATCCAAAACTCGTGCATACAGATGGTATGAAAAAGGGACAAGACGACCATGTGAAGCCATGTGAACTAGCCACATGGAGGCCTAAGAGTTGGCTGATTCAACCTGTGGGGTATGAGGCCTTTAAAAAAAACATATAACTCATAATATATTTCATACTTACTTTAGAATTAATATAGACCCCAATTAGAGTGATGTGTATTAAGGGGGAGCAATACGTTATATATATGAAACAGGTTAAAGGAATATGAGCATGGTATGGGAAATAGATTAAGTAATTATATGTTAAGTATAGATAAGAATAGGGGTAAGGAAATTGAATATAAAAATTAGATACATTAAAGGTTAAATAAATAATTATATTATATGTGTAATAACAAAATGAGTATTAGAATAATTCTTGAATCTAATTCATAAAACCAAGGGGAATGTGTAATACCTAGAGTAAGGGGGTGATGTAGGTGTAAGGTAAAAATAAGGAGGATGATAAATTAATTAATAACAATATTAAAATGTCAATGATATAATGTGTTGTGGAAAAGAAAGAAAGAAAAACATGGATAGGACATAGTACTAAAAATAAATAAAAGAAAATTGATGGGGATGTTACACTTTACAACTGTAAAAAATGGGAAAATCAAGAAAAAATGAGCTTGCTCCCTACCGCGTGGATTATACTACCATGGGCGTGAAAGGAGCGTCTATCATAATAGAATGTACACATTCAGGAGGGAAAAAAAATGTCCTCTTATGGGAAGACCTTCTCACTAAGGGTGATTGAAGGTGTTGAGAGGATGAAAGGGAAATTTTGTAGCTAGTTGAGAAGGAAGAAGGATGTGCATCAACAACTCAAAAGAAAGAATCTAGTAGAGTCACCATTCTTGTGGTATTATATTTGGCACATCGGAGGAAAAAATATACTTTTCTTAGTAGGGGGGATTCTTACATACGTACAAGTTACAGGACAGAGTGATGTGTGAAAAATTAGTGGAACAAGTTCCACATGTAATAAGCTAAGTTAAAGGGAAACATAGCATGCCACATAAAGAATGAAAAAAAAAAACATTCACAATATAGACTCTCAATAGATAAAACACACTAATAACACAAAAATGGAGAGCTTTCTCCCTTTATTAGGTGATGGTAGTAGTAGAAGATAGAATTCGAAATTTATTGTAGTGGAGCCTTTAAGCTACGAAGCTCCAATATCCATGAAAAGGGGGCCTCTTCCCCTCAAATTTTCATCAATCCTCTCTTCCTTCTCAAAATATGGTAGATCGAAAAAAATTTGGTGAACTCTTCTCTCTTGGTTTGAGATGTTGGGTGACCAACAACTAAATCCTTCCAATACTCCTACTGTTGGACAACACAAGCTAGTTTTCTATGGAGGAATTTGGCCAGCATAACAATGTGTCTCCTATTTCTCTTTCCGAGGCTGGCTTTTATAGAACATTTTCAAAGTTTCCCTCCTTCTCTTGGTCCAAGGTAGATGGTGACACAAGATTGGGGGTACGATTCCTTTGTGTGCTACAGTAAAGCCTCAAGGTAGTTCCAAGGCGACTATACTTGGATAGGTTGAGTGAGAATATTTTTCACCAAGTGTGCCCTAGTTGTCATGGATGGTGACATTTTGTCATCCCTAGGACCATGCGGCTATCAAAGGGATAGTCACATAGTGCACAGCTATTGAAGAAAACACCACACTACACGCTGAGAGCCAGCGTTCCCTGTGCACGGTCCAAAAATTGTCCTTTGATATTAGGAAAAATTAAATTTTTAGTTCCTATAATGTACTTCTTCCTTGTAAACCTTTATCTGTACCTTATACTTGACATTTTTTAATGTCTTTTTCCTGTAATATTTTCTAGTGTTAACAATAGGCCTCAAAATAATTTTATGTTGGGAAAAATACTGAAGGGGGGGGTGAGTCAGTACTTAGAGCTTATTGAAAATATTTTAGCTTTTCCTTTACAGAATTCCATATGCAGCTTTGATGAACCCAACTTGCATATACATGTGCATATAATAAAAGAAACTAGCGTATACTGATATAATTTTGCAGATTAGAAAAAAATTTCTGGAACAATATTCAAGTCCCTTTACCAGTCATGCATCTGTTAGATAATCAGTAATTATGAGCAGCAGTATAAACCATCACACAAGAGAAAGACACATGAAAACCAATATTTAAGTTGGAATCCCAACTTGAGAGAAAACCACCATTGTTTTGGTCTCTATCTTCAATATTTATTATATGGAAAACTATTTACAATATTGTACTGATGCAGACTCATATCAGTACACATGCATCTACTTGTAGAAGGCTAGAACCATCTCTCACTTTCTAGCTATTACTGGAAGGGAGCTACAACCCCCTAATCTTGTTTTAATCTCGTTGGAAGGGAGCTACAACATTTTATTCTTGGAAGGAATCAAATAGCGCTCAATACTGTGGGCTAATACCATTGTAATTCCCCTTGGTATCATAATTTTAGAGCGCAAAAGACATACGTGACTTGGATCGTTCGTATCCACATGTATACGCAACTTCTCTTCATAAAAACTGTGTATATACTAATTCTGAATGTATACATGGGTTTCCTTCATAAAATTAGTGTATACATTGCATCCATACGTGGGTTTCCTTCATCAAACCTATACATTGAGAAATATTTCCTGTTTCATTTCTCTGGCACTTACTGGAATTCCTTTCTCTGTCACATATGAATTGACCTATAGAAACATCATTTTTACATCTTTAACACATAGGTTGCTTATCATAGGAAACTCATCAAGTTGGTTTCCATCAAGGACAACTTCATAAAGTAGGTTGCCATCAAGGACAACATATTGCAACATATTTCAAACAATATCCCCCTTTGGACTTGATGGAAACCATGATGGTGTTTTATCATCACAATAGATTAATCATAACCATTATTCAAACACCAAATTATTGTTCCCCTTTGACATCAAGGGCAAAGAGCAGATCAAAACCAAAACAAGATTTCTCTTCCCCTGTAGAAAGATGAGCTCTGAAGACCTGATGTGTACTCAATTTACCATGCTCCCCCTAAGTTCATGTTGTATCCTTAAATAGATTTTTCAATGAAGTACATGACTCAACCGAGTATGACCTTTCCTATCACCAAGGACTCATACTTACATCAATGATCCAACGAAGTGGATTTATAAATTTGAATAAGTCCTTACATGACTGAATATAACAATTTTACATCATAGTTCTCAACATGACCTTTTCATCAAATTACATATATAACCATTTATGACAAAAACCAAGGAATCTAAAACATGAGATCATAACATAGCAACCAATGAGGATGCCAACAATGCATCCTTTTCCACAAGACAAGTGCTCCCCCTTAGCTTCTACATCATGAACACCTTCAATAACCAAATCATCAAAGCATATTCATCAAGGAGATAAATATCAGAGAATGATATAGAAATATGAATATTGGAACAACAACAGAGATTACCCAACAGTACCAAAAGTGCTCTGAAACACTGACCCAAATAATTTCTATCAGCAAAACCAATACGTGGTTTTATGCACAGAAACTCGCGTATATACGCGATTTTCCATTCTAAAGCTTGCGTATTGAATTTAATATTCTGAAATTAAGTAGATTTTATTAGAGAGGCAGAGACTACTCCTTGATTCTGTCTGAGATATTTGAATCCCTCCCGGGGAGGAGGTTTAGTAAATATATCAGCAACTTGTTCTTTGGAGGGAACAAACTACAATTTAACCTTTTGTTCAAGCACTTGTTCACGTAGGAAGTGGTACTTGATAGGAATGTGCTTGGTCTTGGAATGCATAACAGGATTATTTAAGATACTAATATCACTTGTATTATCACATAAAATGGAGATGGGAGGTGAACATTTGATTTGAATGTCTTGTAGTGCTTGCATCATCCAAAGCAGTTGTGTGCAACATGATGCGGTAGCTACATATTCTGCTTCTGCTGTAGATAAGGTAATAGAACTTTTTTCTTGCTAAACCAAGATACTAATCAGAGCCCCATATAGAATCCACCACCACTAGTGCTTTTTCGATCATCAACATTTCAAGCCCAATACACATTTGTATAAGCATGAAGAGTGAGATCAGCATTCTTTGGATACCATAGACAAAAGTCTTGAGTCCCTTGTAGATATTTGAATATTATTTTTATAGCCTAAAGGTGTTACTCTTTTGGATGAGCTTGGAATAGTCCAACAATCCCAACTGCATGCATAATTTCAGGTCTTCTCCTGGTTAGATAAGGCAAACTTCCAATCATGGATCTGTATTTTGGTTAATTCATCGTGGGAGAATCATCATGGGAACTGAGGTTACACCTAGTTACCATTGGCGTACTTATAGGTTTTCATTCTTCCATCCCATTTTTCCTCAAAATTTTCTTAAGATATTTTACTTGAGATAAAAATATGCCATCGGTTGCTTGTTGCACTTGTAAGCCAAGAAAAAATGTTAGTTCCCCAAGTAAAGACATTTCAAATTCTTGTTGGATAAAAGAAGAAAATTTCTGACTCATGGACTCTTCATTACTCCCAAAAATGATGTCATCAACATATACAACTACTATCAATCGTTTATCATTTTCAATTTTTTTATATAAGTTGTTGTCAACAGATCCCTTTGAAAAACCTTGTTGATGAAGATATTTGTCAACACAATAGCACCATGCCCTTGGAGCTTGTTGAGACCATATAAAGCTTTTTGAAGTTTGCAAACAAGTTTTTCATCATTTCCCAAAATGAATCCTTCTAGTTGTTCTATATAACTTCTTCTTCTAGACCACCATTGAGGAAAGAATATTTAACATCCATTTGATAAAATTTGAATTGTTGAAAGCTTGAGAATGCAAGAAACATTCTTATGGCTTCAAGTCTAGCTACCATAGAAAAATTTTCTTAAATGTATGTACCTTCTTGTTGGGCATACCCTTTACAAACAAGTCTAGCTTTGTTTCTAATAACATCTCCATTTTCATTTAACTTGTTTTTAAATATCCATTTTGTTCCAATAACATTTTTATCATGAGGTCTTGGAACCAATTCCCAAGTATGATTCTTTTCAATCTGATCGAGTTATTCATTCATGGCTTGAATCCAACATTCATCTTTACTAGATTTATTTACATTCTGTGGTTCAATAGTGGATAATAATGCTACATAGCTAGGAGATCCTACAAGAGTTATTCTTGTTTGGACACCTGGCCCTTTTTCTCCCAAAATTTGAGATTCTGGATGATTCTTTTGAACATACCTGGATGGATCCTTTTCAGATATATCTTCTTCTAGAGCTTCATTGGGTTCACCTTCTATACTGTTTCTATTTGATGAGGGAAAATATATAACATCATCATCTTCATTTTTTGTTGTTATTTCCCTTTTAGGAGCTGAGAGAGACTCATCAATTACAACATCAATATATTCAACAATTTTTTGAAGCCTTTTGTTGTAACATTTATATGCTTTACTTCTTGAAGAATAGCCAAGAAATATTCCTTCATCTACTCTAGGTTCAAACTTACCAAGTTTTTCATCATTGTTCTTGATAAAACATTTTCTTCCCAAAACTGTAAAATTCTTTACAGTTGGAAGATTACCATACTAGAGCTTATAAGGAGTTTTATCACTGTTTATAGGAACATGAACCATGTTAAGAATATTTACAGCGGTATGTGATGCTTCTCCCTAAAAGGTATTAGGTGTTCCATAATCATCAAGCATAACACGACCCATTTGTTGAACTGTTCTATTCATTCTTTTTTCCACGCCATTTTTTTGTGGGGTTCCAGCTACAAAACTGTCTTTTTATGCCATGTTGTTCATAGAAATCAAAGCATTCATCTGATATATATTCCCCTCCTCGTCCAGATCTAAGACATTTGATTTTATATCTAATTCATTTTCAACTAGGGTTTTAAAGATATGAAATTTTTCAAATGCTTCATATTTGTGTTTTACTAAACCAATCCAACACATTATAGAGAAACCATCAATAAAAATAATATAGTATTGTTCTCCATGTGGCGACATTTTTCACATGTTTCCACATAAGTCAGTATGTATGAGTTCAAGAGGCTTACTTGTTGATCCTTCTTTGGCATTTAATTGTACTATGTTTTGCTTACTGAATTGCCAAGATTTGCATATGGTACTTTCAGGCAGAGTGATGCTGGAAAAATCACGAACAATTTTGAGTTTGCTAGATTTGCTAATTTGAGAGAAGCTTAAGTGCCCCAATCTTCTGTGCCATAACCAATTTTCTAAATATTTAGCCAAGTAACATTTATCTTTGAAACCTTTCAATAAATACAGATTTCTTGGTGTTCTAGTTCCTTTTATTATTTTTTTCCCTATGTCAAGTTCACGTACCACACATTCTTTCGAGCTAAAAACAACTTCATTTCCTTGATCACACATTTGACTCACACTTAATAGGTTATGTTTTAATCCATCCACATACATAAAATTGTTAGCTTTTACCTTTTCTTTTAGAAAAACAGAACCTTTTCCTTTAATGACAACAAGAGTATCATTTGCAAAGGTAACATTATTTTCTCTTTCTAGAGAATTGTTGCAAGGATTTTATTTCTATCACCTGTCATGTGTTTTGAGCATCTACTATCAATGTACCATTGATTTTCTTCCCCTTATGCAAATAAGGCTATACTATAGTTCTCAACCTGTAAGTCCTTCTTTTTCCATACCTTGGAATTTGACGGTATATGCTCTTTTGCTTGAAGATTTCTCTTGCATTCAAATTCTCCATGACCAAAGTTATTGCAATAAAAACATTCAATTTCATTTTGAAGAGGAGAAAATTTGTTATAAGTATTATTTTTTTATTCTAGTCTCATTTCCTTGATTTCTTTCTTCTCTAGTCATGATGGTTTTGTATGCAACACATTAAACAACTTTATGACCAAAATTATGACATGAGAAATATTTCCCATTAAAGAAGAAACTTTTGTGATCATGAACCCTTCTATTTGTGTTTACCTGCTGATTAGTATTTCTCTGATTGATATTTCTGCCATTTTTCTTTGTATTGAAGTGGTCATGTTTTACCTGTGAAGTTTCTATGTTCTCTTGCTGAGTGATGGAATAGTGTAGGCTGGATTTAGCTGCATTTAGATAGCTTGGTACTGAAGACTAAGAGGATTCTCTGATATATCCAAAACCTGCCTTACAAAAGGAGAGCATTGAACCTTGATAATTTCATCTAAGGTTTCAGTTCCTTTAGAAAATATAATATTTAATGTTTTCTCTTTCTCAATTCCCTTTCCTAGACTTACTATTTCACATTCTAATTTTTCGTTGTGCTTCTCCTTTTCTATAAGATGATTCTTTAGAGTATCTATGGCAATTTTTTTTTTTCCAAACATATTTTGAGTTGATTAATTTCTTCGACAAAATCATTTTCTTCTAGTGCATCCATAAAGATATCTTTAGCCTCACTAGAATCTTTTCAAAAGCCATGAGTAGTCTAACATCTTGATCAGATTCTTCTTCTTCACTATTTGATAGCCCATCACTATCTTCATGAGTATAATAAATATTTCTATTGATAAACCAATTCTTATTTAACTTTTCCACTTCCTTTCCTTTTTCATGTTTTTCTTTATGAGGACACTTAGCAGCATAATGACCAACTCTTCCACAAGAAAAACATTTAAAAGGAAGCTTACCTCTTAATATTCTAGTGCCAAGTTGTAGCTTCTTTACAAAATTTATCTCATCTTCTTCTGAAACATACCCTGATCCTTCTTGTTCTTCTACTTCTTTTCCTTTTGCAGCAGCTCTAAAGACAACTTCTTTGACTTCAGATGGACCTCCTTTTCTCATTTCACAAGTAGTCAAAATACCATGAAGTTGAACAATAGTAAGATTTTGTATATCCTCCTTCTCTTCAATAGCAGACACTTTTGATTCAAATTTGGGAGTTATAGATCTTAAAACCTTTTCTACCAGAGCATTGTTAGTTATGGTTTCACCCAGATTTCTCATATGATTTACAATATCATCTAGATGTAAAAAGAAACTAGCAATGCTTTCCTCATTATGCATCTTGAGATTTTCATATTGAATTCTTAGAGTTTGGAGTTTAGTACTTTTTGCCTTGGTATCACCTTGTTAGCACCCAATCCGAACCTGAGGCTAAAAAAGGCAAATCGTGGTAACAACTAAACCACGTCACCTCTTGTAGCTATCCCTACAAGGACAAAGAGAGGGCTCTCTCCGTAGAATAGATATTCAATAAAATGGTAATGAATTGATTTTAGGCTAGGTATATAAATGGGAAAAAGAGTTTTGATGAATTACTAAAATTTCAGGGATGTATGGGACAAGAGGACAGTATGAACTGAGGAATTAAATCGGGATACATAATATTTCATAGGGCAAGATAGGCAGGAGGTTTAGCAATCAAGTCTAAATAAGATGAAATGGAAAGACTGTTGAGAAGTTGAAAAGGGCATAATAAATGAATCATTTTCAAACAGAAGAAAATACACAGAGTATGAATGATTCCCTAAGGCAGAGCATATAAAATGGATTCTACCTTTCTAACTTGAAAACATTCAACTGGAGATGTTAATGAATGAATGGTGTAACATAACAATGTACATATGAAACATAAAGGAGAAACATATGCTAAAACTCATACCACATGAATCCCATAAATCAGAGCTGCATCACTTTATTTAATTCCCTGCCAAACTGTACAACGGAGCCCAGAACTCACTGCCACACTATTCCCCTACTTCTGAGTTTTCAGACCTCAGATTTTTTCCCCTTGCAAATAATTAGAATTTACAATAAATAGACGAATTTTGCTGGAATACAAATCGATGGAAGGGGAGAAATCACAACTGAAGATAGAAGGCCAAAAGCCAACAGTCTCTTCGTAAAGGAAGAGCTGCATTACATCTGGCCAGTGAGAAGGCAAAAAATTGTAACGTAGATTTCTCTACAACGTAACTGAAGATGTGACTATTACAATTTGGGTCTCGGCCTCTGGCTGTCGCTTTGCTTTCCATTATTCCTTTTGAATAACTGGCTTTTAATAAGATTTCGTTGCAGTAAACTGGAATAAACTGAAATAATGCCTTACGTGAAGGGAAATAGTGAATAAGAAGGAAGGGAGAGGAGGCGGGACCAGCATCTTAATCACAATCGGGATCGGGGAGCGGGAAAATATATACAAAATAAAACTTTCGATGCGGTTGGATTAAACCATGGGAAGTCCTTTAATAAATGTAATAAAATGCGATTTTGGGACTTACAAAGGGGAAAGGGCCTTTATATTATAATGGGGAGTAAGTGCTGTATGGTGGGCCCGGGGATAAAATCGCAATCGCAATATTGGAATTTGCGATGGGAATTTTTCGATGGGAATTTTGCGACGGGGATTTTGCGACGGGAATTTTGCGATGGGAATTTTGCGACGGGGATTTTGCGATGGGAATTTTGCGATGGGAATTTTGCGATGGGGATTTTGTGACGAGAATTTTGCGATGGGAATTTGCGATGGGAATATTGTGATGGGAATTTGCGATGGGAATTTTGCGATGGGAATTTGCGATGGGAATTTTGCGACGAGGATTTTGCGACGGGAATTTGCGATGGGAATTTTGCGACGATCGCACATCGCACATCGCAAATTCCACATCAACAAGACACTTGAATCTCTAAACTTGCGATCTTGCGATTTTGCGCTAAAGTGGTGGGGTTTATATATATGATATAACTTTGTTATAAAGTTTGTGGGGTATTTGTCGGAGAAGTGTTTAAGGGGAGGGACTTTGTAATATGAATTTTTTTATTATAAAGTCCAAAGGCATGGAGGGGAAGTGGTTGGGTAATAAAATCGCATATTTTATTAAATGATTTACAATGCGATATTATAATCGGAAGGGGGAAGGAAGGGGTTTTTAAAGGGATTTGAACATAAAGTTAAAGGGGAAACATGGGAAATAGGTGGGGCTTGGGGAATAGAGGGCTTTTACTTCACTTAAGCACAAAATTCAATCCAGAAGCCAGTTTTGAGAGTGTAGTATACCGTTGGAAAGCTCTTTCTGAGCTCTTTCTGATGGATCTGCTTTGAAGATGATTTGGCACTGAACATACTGCGGAAAAATTCTCTGAAGGTAGAGACATCACTTTGTGGAGATAACAGCTTCTGAATTGTGGCTGAAAGGAAAAGTATCATGTCTTCACCTCAAAACATGGTTTTGAGGTGAAGCTTGCATCAAACCAAACAAATGATATCTTTGATCTTCCTGGTGCTATGACTTTGTATTTATTGACTTCCTCATGACTTCGCTGATCTTTATTTGACACTTGACTCATTAATTTGACCATGGCGAGACCTTAGAGACTAATGAGACCCATCCTATGACCTACTAATATGATTTTGAGAATGAAAGTGACAAATGACTGAAGATCATAGGAAGGAAAATCAGCAAGTACCTCATGAGGGAAAACTGGTAACAAATTACTACCATCAATGAATCCATGACCTACCGGAATGGCGAAATTGATTATTATGGGACTCCTAATATGCAAATGCAAAAGAGCAATTTTGATCACTGATGGCAGTATGACTAGAGTGACACTAACATCACCTTCATAGATTAGAATGATTTTTTCCCATATCTCCTTTGTTGTATTCAACTACATGACTTTGACAAATTTTGATTCAGTCAGACTTCCCAATAATGAATTGACCACCTTTGCATTGGTTTCATATTTATTTCTTTCTGTTGTATTTATTGGAACTGATGTTGGATATTGATAACCTCCTTCAACTATAGGCCATACATCTACTCCAAGAGACTGAAGATAGGATATTTTCCTTGTCTTCCAGAATATTAAATTGTTTCCGTTGAAGAGAGGATTCTTGATAGATGTTGTCCCATCTTGACTACTCATCTTATTTGATATTCCTTCTAGTGATTAAGCTTCTTTAGAAGGACCTCCTCTGATACCAATTGTTGGGAAAAATACTGAGAGGGGGTGGGGGGTGAATTAGTATTTATAGCTTACTAAAAATATTTTAAATTTTCCTTTATATAATTCCATACACGTCTTTGATGAACCCAAATTGCGTATACACGCACATATAATAAAAGAAACTAGTGTATAATGATATAATTTTTCAGATTAGAAAAAATTTTCACAAACAATATTTAAGTCATTTTACTAGTCATGCATATGTTAGATAATCAATAATTATGTGCAATAGTATAAATCATCACACAAGAGAAACACACATGAACACCAATATTTACAGTGGAAACCCAATTCGGGAGAAAACCACCACTGTTCTTGTCTCTGTCTTCAATATATATTACATGGAAAATTGTTTGCAATATTTTACTAATGCAAACTCATATTAGTATGCAGGCATCTACCTACAGAAGGATACAACCTTCTCTCGCTCTCCAGCTGCTACTGTAATGGAGATATAACCCCCTAATCTAGTTTACCAACCACTACTAGAAGGGAGCTTCAACCCCCTGATTATAACACTAGCTTATATTGACAAGAAGATTCTACTTCCATACTGAAAGCTTCAACCCTCAAAACCACTCTAGACCACGTTTAATCAATTTTCATACTGGACCAAACAACATCAACACAACTCTTTATAAACATCAATGACCATAAACTTTACCTAATACTTCAATCAGAACAATGAGACCACTATAACCAGAACTTAGAAATAACCCAAACTTCAGAATAAATATGCAAATACAAACTCAACCCTAGCCATTCATCAACTTAAAATGCATACGTGACTTCGCTTCACTGAACCCACGTGTATACGCGCTTTCCTTCACACCAACCTGTATATGTCTTTGTGAATATTGTTTTTCAGAATGTAATCAGTCTTAGATCCAGATCTGAGGCTTTTATTTAGATATATTTACAAATTCATAACCCTTCATCAGTTAGTCACCATCAACCATGTTTATTCTTTCATTGATAAAATTTGTACATAATCAACTTAGAAGAATATATAGTATTCACACAACCTAGATCTACAAGAAGACTTCATTGATAGAAAACAGACAAATAGCAAGAATAACAGAAAAACCTCTGCAATAAGTTTCAAAAAAACCTAACTGCCATACGCACCTTTTCTAAAGGAAACCCGTGTATATACGTGTTTTTACTAAGACGAACTAGCATATCGATGTGTAAATATAAACTTTGTAGAATGAACCAGATCCATAGAACATACCTGAATTTCTTCACTCGAATTCAACAAACTTATGCCAGGTCATAGATCTAATCATCTCTTCAATGGATCATACAAGAGCATATTCCACTACAAGAAAAAAGGACATTGGTGAGGGGCAAAAATGGTCACCATAAGCTCATTGGTTAGGGTCAAAAGAGCTTTTGTCACAAAAAATTCAACGTCACCAAAGGTGGCATCGCCGAAAGTATAGGTGTTGTGGTGACATTCAAGGTCCGTCACCAATAATGATTTATAGTGACGGATAGTGACCATCACCATTTCATATGAGCAATAGTGACGGACAATAGCCTCCGTCACCAAAAAATTGAACGTCACCAAAGGTGGCATTGCCAAAAGTATGTGGTGTGGTGGCATTCAAGGTCCATCACGAATATTGATTATAATGACGGATAGTGACTGCCACCATTTCATATGAACAACAATGATTTTTTGTGATGGACCTTTCATGGCCATCACTACTACTGCATATATATGGCGATGTTCATTGACCGTCACCATAAACTCTTTGATGACATTAAGGTCCGTCACGAATAAAGACTATAATGACAAACAGTGACCCTCACCATTTCATATTAGCAACAAAGATTTATGGCAACGGACATTTAATGGTCATCACTATTGATGCGTATATATGGTGGAGTTTATTGACCATCACCATTAAATATTTTTGTGAGGGTCGAAAAATGTGACCATAATCTCATTGGTGATGGTCAAAAGACCATCCGTCGCCAAAAACTAATCGTCGTCATTCCATATGAATATCAGGGCATGA
Source organism: Pinus albicaulis (assembly GCA_034641835.2). Lineage (NCBI taxonomy): Eukaryota > Viridiplantae > Streptophyta > Pinopsida > Pinales > Pinaceae > Pinus > Pinus albicaulis. Next base: position 88,406 of record JAXQQM020069396.1, read on the forward strand.
TGGAATCAAACTACCAACCTCCTACTTGTAAAGCAAGTGCTCTTCCATTGAGCTAGCACCCTTTAAAGAATTAGCATTTAAATTAGCAATTTCCCCTAAAGGTGCAAAGAAACACCAAAGGAATAGAAAATCTAGGAAAATCAAAAATTGCTAGAAATAATATGTTCAATATACATAATAAAAAGACAATAAGAATAACTTTTGATAATCTAACAAAGCATGTACTACGTAGGAGAATAACTGGAAAGCAAAACTTGAAATTTGAATAACAACATAACAATATAAAAGAGCATGCAACAAGAAAGGAACAACTCCACAGTTTGAGAAATATGAACAATACATGGGCATGTTCTTATATATTGATATAGATAATAAAATAGAAATCTAGATTTATGAAATACAAGTATCACACAAGAATTTCTTGAACAAATATCAATATGTAAAATAGTATTTTTTTCATTTGGATTTACCTTGCAGAACCTCGAGAAAATTTTTATGCAGAAATAGCCAATAAACATAAAAGCATGGACCTCAGGAGCAATTGTGCAAGCGATAAAATATGAAGTTAAAGCACTAGATAAGTATTCAAAGAAAATGATGAAAAGCGTATCTTGAAAGCACTGAGAACCCTCTGAAGTAAACCACACATTTATCATCAAGACTAGTACACTTGCAAAAAAATATCAAAATAAATTATGAACTATTCCACCAAAAAACAGTGAATGTTTCCACTAAAATACATTCAAATTAATCACTAGTATGATGCTAACTTCTCTGCAAAAATAGGGAAGTTTCAAGGCAATGTATAAATACTTGCATGGAAATCATGTTGATAAAACTTTCCAAGGAATAAGACCACAGTAATCAACAAGAGTGTCATCATACTTAATACTATCAAAGAGTGGTCAATAGAAAAAGTGAATTGACAGACCTTCATAACTTGCATTGGTTCCTTATCCTTCATCCAACCCTAAAAGTTTAGACCAAGGTTAACATTTTGAAGGGAAATTAAGAAAAGTCACATGATCTTGTGAAATAAGATTTTTATCACTACCATTAACTATAATGCAACAATTTTTCACAAACAAAGCATCCTTGTCTAAAGTGAAGTAGTCAATGATTATTAAGACTAATTGTGGGCTTAGAATTTTTTTTCCATTTTTTTTTTGAATTGTTAGAATTATCGTACTTAGTAGCAGAGGCATTTCCACCATGGATTGGGAAGTCCACAACAACCACTTATGTAAGTGGGATTGTTGACTATAATCATTTTAACCTTCTCCTTATTTTTTCTCAGCCACTAAAATATGTGTTAAGAACTCTTTGCTTAAGACATCCCTCATTAGAATGGGATGCCCATTAGTGATAATAATAATATTCTCGTAAAATTTCCACTATCATTAGTGATAATAACCTTCTCCTTATTTTTTCTCAGCCACTAAAATATGTGTTAAGAACTCTTTGCTTAAGACATCCCTCATTAGAATGGGATGCCCATTAGTGATAATAATAATATTCTCGTAAAATTTCCACTATCATTACAATTTATTTTGGGCTAAAATTTACACTTATGGGTATGTTTCTCATGCCTTATAAACAAATGAAGATGACAAGGGGAAGGAGCAGAAGGAGCTTGAATTGTTGTAAATTGTGCTCCATCTTTAGGGATCTCTTCTGTAACTTGCTTTCAATATTCAAGGCAAGCCAGAAAGCCTTGCTCCAATGAACTGAGTGCATGAAAATTCCATCTTGTGTTGAATATGAAACAAGAGACACTTGATAATTGAAACATTAATCCTCGACCATGAATTTTTCAATATACTAATGAACAATCAAAACCAACAATTGTTTGAGGGGCAGCCACTGCTAAGTAGCTCCTTCCTAAGAGGTTAGAAACATTTTCTAATAAATAGTTTGTAGAATCCATCAAAATCACCCAATAGTAACCACATTTCACACAACATCTTGAGTTGTGGAAGAAAGAATCTTAAATTAGAATGCACCCTTTTGCAAGAGTAATGACATTTTGGAGAAAAAAAAATGCCTATGATATGTGATATACCTACTGGAGGTATAGAAATTCTCCCAGTAGATCAGGAGGTTGGTCCAGAACCCAAGAGATATCTAGGGAACAACCCAAAATCTGAGTAACTCTGAGGTTATGGTAGAAACATTGAGAAGGAATGTTCAGGCAAAATTCTTGCAATCATACTAAACTCACAGGATAAGTACGAACCAAGAGTGACAAAGTTCTGGACAGTTCCTTAGTCTAAAGAGGTTACAAGCTCATGCAACATTGGAAGGTTATTTTATTGGGAAAAGAGAATTTTATGTGCATCTTGAAGATGCAAACTTCTCCTTCACATGACGGAAAAAGGGGCTTGCAAAAATATGCCCCATGTGCAGCATCAACACACACAACATTCTCTTTTCCCCAATGCACTAACCTTCTAGTTGTGGCCAAATAGCACTTGGGTCACAGTTTCAAGGCTTTCAGTAGCAAGCACTTACCAAATCTTCCACAATTTTTTCTATTGTACCAGAACTAAATCTTGGACCTATGCTAAGGTGTGAGGTGTTTCCACTACAAGACATCAAGCAGTGTGTTTAGCATTCAGAGCTGACAAACTTGAGAAACATATTGACTAGGGAAAAACAGCCAGAAAGAAACGAACAAATAGTAATAATAATAACTCTAGAAGATTATAAATAGAAAACCCTGTTATCACTGCACTGGAGGTGCAGGGCTTCACTTTTTTATTTTTCACTATAATTTGCACAAAATCCCTCCAATCCTAGCCTGTCACATTTTTTAATTTAGCAACAGTTAAATCCTTTTTCATTTAGTCATGAATGAATCCCAATGGACAGCTGGTATTATATATGCCATACATAACAATTAGGAAGCCAAAATAACATTCAATTGAAGAAAGCGTCTATTTGACGGAAGAAATCATCTTTACTAAGCTCGCTCAAAAAAAAGGGAAGTGTTGAATGTAAGAATCAAATTGTGAGGGGCTCAGTCGCATAAGACATCTTTAACCGAAGTTAAAATTTCTTTTCTTCCAACTCAAGAAGTAATTGCATAAGGTTCAGTAACCAGCTTATAATAATCATACCCATAAATGTAGATTTTTGCTATGGATTGACTTAATGCATCAGAATTGATACAGTGTTCAGCATTTAGCTTGTGTTTGATTATTAGCCATAAATTTTATTGGTTAAACTACACTTGGTAGTTTCCTTCTTGCTTCTAGAATTCAAGCTAAACGTTAACCCCATCTACAAGGTAAATTTTAAACTTTTGGTTTGGTATTCATATGCATAAATCTTATATTGTATCCACTTGTAATGTTAGGATGCCTTTCTTCTTGAATGCAATCTGTGAAAAAATTCTAGATTAGGTTTTTATAAAGCTTTTAGGGTTTAATAGGTTACCGAATTAGGGTATTTTTCTTTTAGGATTTTAGATGAACACGCCAATATGAGATTAGGCCACATATCATGTATAATGTGAGTTTCTGCTATGTGATTTTGTTTGTGGACGGGCAGTAAACAAGCGTGCGTTTACTACAACTAGTATAGGTTTGATTTTCAACGCGTTTTTGTTTGCACTCTACTTGTTAATCCCCAAAGCTACACCTCCCATGAGCTTTTATATCCCTCTGGTAAAAACATTTGTAGAAATGGGTGTTCTCTAATTTACCATTTTTTTTTATTGGAAAAAAATTGACATTATTACCTGAATTCTATCATGCGATGCATTCTATAGACTTGTGGCAGCATAAATTCCACGTGTCATATTCAATAATAAAATTTAGAAGAATAACTAATAATATATTTATATTCTACCTTTGCATGTACACAAAATTGGTTTGGTACATTTCTGTCTCGACAGTGGGCAATGTCAAAAGCAGATATGCACATTGAGGGAAATGATGAATCTCTACCTCAAGGAGAAGAGATAGAATTTGGTGGAGTGCATTGAGGATAGGTGTATTGTCCAGGATGAGCTTATATACACACTTGACAAGCTTTTACCTAACCTTGTGAGCTCTTTGGACCTTTCTTTGAGGGTAATTTCAGCATTTAATGGAGGACATCCGAATAGATGGGTAAGGCCACATAAGCGCCAACATGGTGGTTCTGATTCGCTCACAAGAGATGCTTTGAGTGCCAAAGCTTCAAGTAGTGGTGTGGGTGCAATAGGTGGTGTCTTGAATTCTGAAGACAAAAAAGGTTTTTCAATATTGGACTATGTAAATGGTATCGAAGAAGCAGATATTAGGTCTCGTCTACTTCGGTTGGATGACAAACACGAGTATGAGAATGGGGGTGATTCATTGAGAGAAGGAAGCAATAATGCTAGTGGATCTCATCCTAAGGATCTTAGTATTGTAAAATTTATGGTTGCTACTATTTTGTTTGATCGCTTCCCTGATCGCATGTCACCTTCGCCCATTTATTCTGCTGTGATTCTTAGGAAATTGGAAAATGGTTATTGCGCACCTATAGATAAGAAAACTCTTGTTGAACTTGGGGGAGAATTCAGGGCTATTGCAGCTGCAGAAATGGCATTGAAATCATTTGCAGATGAAAATGCAGGTGTAGATTTGGAAGAATTTGTAGTGAGTGGTAAAAATAGGATAATGGTATTGAATATTGACCAAACCCGATTGGAAAAGGTGCTTCCTAAAACAGCACAGCAACTAAATAATAAAAATATAGATAATTCAAATGGAATGGGTGTTGTTCTACCAATGGGAACTACTGGTGGAATGGATTTAAGTAGAGCCCCAGCTGGTATGAACTTCACCATTCCGAGGAAAGATATTTGGGCTGGATTCAGTGAACCTCATCCACAAGGTATTCATGGCATACCAGTGGCAGGGCCTTCAATGTTTCCAGGAAGCAACCCTCCACAAATGATGGGCCCAAGAGGTGTCCATAGACCCATGAGTCCTATGCGAATTCTTGGACCTAGTGGTGTTCCTAGACAGGGGATGGGATTTAATGGTCATCTTGCAATGCAAAGGCCACCGATAGGACCATCTCCTGGTCTAGTTCCACCTCATCTATCTTCCAAACCAAGGAAAAAGGAAGATGACATCAGAGATATTGAAGCATTGCTTAAGAAAAAATCATTTAGGGAGTTGCAGAAGTCCAAGAAAGGTGAATAACTTTATGTTCTGATTCATCATCCTACTATAAGAGAAACTACTCTTGCTGTAAAGGTCAACATTTTCTTTTTACCATTTCAAGAGGTAGGAGTTTTTGTTTGCATCTAGTATTGATTGTTTGGCTCCATGTGCTTGTGTGTTTCCATGATGTGATGCTTCATTCTATCTAGCCTACTTTCTGGGTTGTGGAATTAATTAACATCTCTTTGCAATGTTCTACAGTTTAAAACAAAAGGAGGTACCTAGTTGAAAGAGTATTGTAAAGCTTTGACAAAATAAGATTTCCGACATCAAAGATGCAACTATCTTGCATGTGAGAAGGTTTCCACTCATCCATGATTTATCCTTGATTTCTTGTTTACTTTTTAATTGAATATGATACACTTTGTTATTGTGTGAGCTTCTAAGAGCCTATTTTTTTCTTTCAGGTTCACTTCAGGCGAATAATTGCTTTACATACTGATATAAGCCTGGGTGATTATTCTTTTCTGGACACTTTCATAAGATCAATACTTATTGTTATACATGCTTGTTTCTTTTTATTGTTTAATAATAACTTGGTAATCTTTACCCTTTTCTAGACATACAAATATGTGCACTATGAGTTGGATCCAACTCTTGATACTACCTATGCCAGGGATGGTTGGCCTACCACCACCAAAACCTTTATGTGCAGAATATTGCTCAGAAATTGACCTTGGGGAGTCACAATGGATCAATTGTGATATACGCAATTTCATAATGGATATTTTGGGTCATTTTTGTGTTATTATGCCAGACCCACCTTGGGATATTCACATGGAATTTCCATATGGAACAATGATTGATGATGGGATGAGGAATTTGAATATGCCAACTCTGCAGACTGGTGGTCTCATTTTCCTTTGGGTTACTGGATGTGCAATGGAACTTGGACAAGAATGGTATCTCCTTATGTCATGTTAGCTGATTTTGTTACATACTAATTGATTTATGTTTTTGCAATTTTGACTACAAAGGGATGAATTGGGAGTATTTTTTCTAACCAGCATAACCAATTTTTGCTATAGCTAATTGTAGTGGTGGTTACTGTTTTTGTGACTAGTGACCTTTATTCTTATATGTCATTTGTGAAGTCAATTTGAGCTTACGTAGGTTAAGATAATGTTTCAGTCTAGAACTATGGGGTTATCGTTGCATTGAAGAGCTTATCTGGGTGAAGACTAATTAGCTTCAGCGAATTATTAGAACAGGGAGAACAGGCCACTGGTTGAATCATAGTAAAGAACACTGTCTTGCTGGTATTAAGGGTGATCTAGAAGTGAACTGTGACATTGACACACATGTCCTTGTTTTTGAAGTTCGAGAGACAATCCGGAAACTAGATGAAGTATTAATATTTAATTTTAATGTAGGTTCTTGTTAATATTGCCATATTAACTTTTTTCTTCAAGATATGATCGATAACTATTGTTCTAAGTCAACTGATATGGGGACACAAGACGAGTGTCTGACATGAGACATGGTATGCCAAATATACCATGAGAAATAGCAATGGTATGCCAATTGCATAAGCCATATGTATCTCCTCTGGAAAGGATAAATTTTTTCTTCAAGATATGATTAATAACTATTGTTCTAAGTCAACTGATATGGGGACACAAGATGAGTGTCTCACATGATACATGGTATGCCAAATATACCATGAGCAACAACAATGGTATGCGAATTGCATAAGCCATATGTATCTCCTATGGAAAGGTTGATTGTAATTCCCGTGTGAGCCAAAATATCAATAAATAGCAACATACAGAACTAATATGCAGTGGAATTGTTGTAGAAACTATTTTATAAATGGGAAGGGTAGTGAATTATGGAATAGCATATCATGCGTACTACCTATTTAGTTGCTTACCCTGCAATATCTACTATCATTTTCAGTTTCTTTATTATTTTGGTACACTGCTCATTTTATCTAGAATTACAGTGAGATAGTTGTCTGATATTTGGTCATATTACAGTAGGAACGTCATCAATATAGGAAATCTAGTTTTTGACTGAAAATGAGAGCAGGGCATAAGGAAAATCATTGCCACAAGGTAAAACTATGATTGACAACTTATTGGAATGTATATTATTTGGAGTTAAATACAAACTATGATTATTTGTGGTAATGCTATGGATGTTGGAGAATAGACATTCAAGAAATTTTGTCACTATAACAAGTCTACAATGTAGCTGTAGATCCTTTTTCACCTTGGTTTCTATTTTCTACAATGGCTTGTAGTGGTAGCATGATGCGTGCATTAGATATTTTCTTCCAATGTTCTAGTGAACCTGGTATTTTCAAGAGGGTCATAACCTATTAGGAAAGAACTCATTTTTTCATAAGAGGCATTCCTAGAAAAAATTGGTCAAGAGGCCAATCTGCAAGACAAAATTATAATATATATTGTGACTTCTCCAAAGCTTGAAACTTATTCATTGGTTGATACTTCACTAGTCATTCAATAATGCAGCAGTCTTCAGAAACCAAAACACAGTGGTGACTTGCAGGTCATGTTTGCATTATGCTAGTACAAGCTTAGTCTATTCAGAGGCCTACCATATGCAACAAAAGAGATTTGCAGAGAAGCTTGCCATGTGCACTATTGGAATTGTAGGACAAATGAAATAGTTATTTTATATATCTTCAGTGATTTTGAATTAGGAAAGAAGCCCTTAAAATGTACATCCATCATAAGACTAGGCCGAGTTCAATCTAGTCAAGTGTGTTGTTGCTTTCACACACTTGTTATTTATTTTTCTTGTTTTAGGCCTTAGCAAACTGACATAGTAAATGTATAAGAGTTCCCAAAATAAGTGTCTAAGTGAGATGGAAGACATGTGAGAAAATTCAAGCTGGCCTATCCATGTTCACCCATTATTGGGCTTCTTTAGGATTAATAGTTGAGGAAATTTTTTCAGCATTGTGGGACTAAGAAAGTATGCCAACTTGTAAGATTAAATAACATTGCAACACCATGAGAGTCATCTAGAATTTTTGAACTGATGCTGAACAATTTAGCATGATAATAGGAGACAACTTAGCAACTTCTTAGTATCATGTTGCATGAAGAATTGACTCGAACCTAAGTTTTTGAGGCAACTGATATACTGCCCAAATCATGTCCTTTAGGAGACAAAGTTTGCACATTGAGTGTGTGAGAGGGCGAATGGGTATCATGTTCACATGGATTGATACATTAGTCCAATTTATATTTTCTTATCTTTTCCTAAAGGCTAATATCAGTAAATGCGAACATGAGAGTGGGTGCCCTCACATTTGAAGAGACAAATCTAGAGGGATTATGTTAAATACCATTTAAGTTAATCATTCTACCCTCATGCTTAATGTAAATAAACATTTCATATGATTCATGTCATATGTGCCCAAGGTTTGAAAACACTAAAGTTTAAACTCCCAACATGTCCTTTATGAGAGTGGGTGCCCTCACATTTGAAGAGACAAATCTAGAGGGAATGTGTTAAAGACCATTTAAGTTAATAATTCTACCCTCATCCTTAATGGAAATAAACATTTCATATGATATATGTCATATGTTCTCAAGGTTTGAAAATGCTAAAGTTTGAACTCCTAGGATCTCATCACTATCTTTATTTATGGTTTTTACAAAAAATGGAGGTCATTGGTGAGAAAAAATCTCAAAAACCCTAAAAAAATTATCAAAGTGATTAGAAAAAGGGGTGTTTCTTGTACAATGCAATTTTTGTTATAAACCCATGAGTTAGTGAATAAAACATCTAAAAATACCAACCACCACCAGGATTAGGAGCTAGACTAAGAGATTCTTCTGGTAGGGAACATAAAGGATCTCAGGAAAATCAGAAATGGCATTTTCACTTTCTGATTTAAGAAACAGATGCAAAAAAAACACACACAAGCACCACCAATTTCATCCCTTTGTAGGTTTTGATTTTCTTCCTTTTTATTTCTTTTGCAACTTTAATACCATATAAAATATATGCATCTATAGGCACACTTGGGAATTATCTTACAGTTGTTCCTATCTTTGAGCAAAAAGGTATTTTGAAGAGAGTATGCCCCCACTAACAGATTTTTTGCAAAAATTGCATTGCACATCTCTCTCCTCTAGCGGTGCTCTTGCCAGCATTAAAAAAAAATTCTTTCAGAAGAAAACTCTACAAATCTGAAGTGCAAGAGTTCCACAAACTTGCCAATAACTTGGAAGCATATATTGTCCAAAATGAGGACTTATCTTTCCCATTTTGGCATTTATATTTCACACCTAATATTTCCCCATCCACCTGTGAGTTGGACTCTCAAGCAAGTAAAATTTTAGCATTTATATAATATATTTGACACCTAAGATTTCTCCATCCACCTATGAGTTGGATTCTCAGGCAGGTAAAATTTTGGCATTTATATAATATATTTGACACCTAACATTTCTCCATCCACCTATGATTTGGACTCTCAGGCATGTAACTTTCCCACAAGTTATTCAGGGGTCAGGGTTTGACCTACAAGTACTTGCAGAACTCACTTCCTACCAACAAGTATGGCATGCTGGAAGAGAGTTAGACTCACGACTTATTTAACTCATCTCAGCAGTAAGGCCAAACAAAATTTAATTCCACCACTGTCCTTAACAATTTATTGTTTCAAAATTTTGTGCTTTTTATATGACTTAGCACATAAGTATTGGGCAAGAAACATTCTCTTTTGGATGAAGATTGTCGCTAGACCACTACTGTTTTGGCATCAGATTTCTTCATAATATTCTAAATACTTATGTTCAGTGGACACATGAATATTGAGCATCAAATTTTCTTGTAAATATCATTTCTATGTTTTTTTTTAATAAAATAGAATTATGGAAGAAAACAAACAATGAGAAATAAAGAAACAATAAGGAGATTGGACAGAGAACAAAGAAAGGAGTGCAAAGGGAAGATCTGACTCAAGAGTGCTATTACAGCATAGAAAAAATCGTAAACAAAGAAGGGAGAAACATAGAAGAAGAAACTTGCTGCAAACCAATATGTGCCTTCCCTACAAAATAATTAACAAGATTATACCATATTTATTGAGAATATGTATGGCTTGGACCTTTCTTCCGGTCATCGCGGAGCTTGAGGCCAAAACCTTCATGTGCAGGTATTCGGAGCTACAACGAAGAACGAAGCTGCATTGTTAGAAGAAAGCCTGCAGAGTATGTTTAACTATGTTTGGAAGGCGAAAGGATCAAGAGGACCTGAGACATCAAAGGCCTCAAGGGGTTGTGAGGAGGCGGTCAATATAGAGCAGGCCGGAAAACTTTTCCATCATCTACAGTGCCAGGTATTCCACCTTTTCTGGTTTTCACAGGAGGTTTAGAAGATATCATAGCTATTTTTTATTTTTGAGGTTCTGTGGGTCTAAAAGCTCTGGGGGAGGAAAGGACTCTAGGGTTGGATCGGGGTAGAGGAAGGTCTCGGGATGAGTCCTGCTTATTTAGGAACCCCTCTCAGGGTTAGGGGTTTGCTTTTCTAGAGAATTTTCTCTTTTCGCAAGGAAGTGAAGTGGCCGGTATAGGCCTGGTCTTAGCTGAGGGTGTGTCACGACCCTCAAGGAACCTGAACCAGTCTAGTAGAAAACAGGAGAGGCCTTCCTTGCTTTTTGAAGAAGAAGGTGGAGCAGGAAGAACATCAGATAGTAAAGAAAGAACCATCCAATAGGGATTTCAAGAGCCGAAAACTAGGGTTCTAGAAAGGGAAGGCTCTAATTCTATAGGAGAAAGGTGACCTGCGTCGCCTTTAGCAGAAACTACAGATGCTCTCAAAAACCCTGTGGAAGGAGAGGAAGGTGGAGGAAGCTATATTGATGGATCCAAAAGGAAAAATAACAAAGCCATTAGGAAGAAAGATGAATGTCCTTGTTGTGTCCTTGGAGTAGACATCTGTATAGACTAAGTCATGAAAGCCACTGAGACAATTCTTGTGGGCAGGATCCGTGGAAGGAAATTTTTGGCAAACTATATGATTGAGTGGACCAACACGAAATGGAAGGATGCCCCAGGGAAACCTCTGGAAATCCAAGCTCTGGCCAAGGGTTGGTTTAGCCTGAAGTTTGAACAAAAAGAACATTTGGACTGGGTAATTGCAAGAAATTGGTGTTTCGGGAAGAGGCCAGTATTGTTTCGAAGATGGACTCCGCTTTTCGATGCTCAGAGGGAAAATATGGAAGAGTCTCCCGTATGGGTAAAACTCTCGGGACTCCCCCTCCATTTCTGGATGGACTTAGCCTTTCGGTCCATTGGAAATAATCTGGGACAGTTCTTAGAAGTTGATACATCCTTCAAACAATCAAGGGATCTTAGTGCGGCTAGGATTCTGGTAAATTTAAACCCTCGAGAATCTCTAGCAGATGAAATGTGCTTGAAGTACAAGGATTATGATTATAATCAAATCTTGGAATATGAACATCTACCATTCAAATGTCACAGGTGCTAGAAGAAGGTGAATAGGGAGGCTCACCCATCAGCTGAAGCCAAAGAGAATTAGGATCATAAGGAGGATTTGATGGAAGAGGCAGGGGATCAGGACACTACAATGGAGAAACCAGTGCCATCAAAACATAAGGAAAACCTTTCAAGTCAGCAGGCTTCAGATCTGGCTCTGGAGTTTTCACAGGCTCAGAATCCTCCAATAGAAGAAGAGGCTGAAGTTTCACCTCTGGAAGGTATGCCTCTTGTCTCTAATCCTTCTTTTGTTTCTTTCATGTGCTCTTCTATTATCGATCTATCAAATCTTGGTCCCTCCAGGCCTAAAGAAATGGAACATATTCAAATGCATTAAATTATAGAGTCGCTTGATAGCATTATCACTTCTTTTCCTCCATCCTCCTTGCCCTCCCCTATTGGTCTTGTTCCTGACCCTGACCCATCCCTGTCGGGTCTCCCTGAGAAGCCCCCTTATAACCTTAGAGCCCTTGTGAATAAACGTTGGAAAAGAGAAGCCATAGGTGGGCTGGAACCAAATCATGTCCCGGTTGGGCGTAGAAAGCTGAGAGGAAGGAAATTAAACCTCTCAAAGGCCCAAGTAAAAGAAAAACTTGATATTACGGATGGGAAGCAGAGGTCTCTCTCTAGGGTGCTTAGAGCAGCGCAACCACCCTCTCATGGTTACCGATGATAATTCTCTCCTACAATTTTAGGGGTTTGGCTAGTCAGCCTAAAAAACTAGCTTTAAAGGAATTGATGAAGTCACAAAATCAGTATGTCTTGTTTCTCCAAGAAACAATGGGCTAGGGAGAGGAGGTAAAAGGTCTTCTCTCAAGAATGTTTCCTGGCTGGGGTTTCCAAGCCTTGGATGCCCAAGGAAGATCTGGTGGCTTAGCCACGGGTATCAACACTGCAAAAATGAAGGATTTGTCTACATGGGGAGCTGAAAAATTCCTTGGCCTTGGAAGTATATTCAAACGAGCTCTGTCACCCTATTCTTTTACTCAATGTTTATGGGCCCTGTTCGGAGAGAGTGCATTTTTGGGACATTTTGTTTGCCAAATCTTTTCTAGAGAATCAAAATCTTATTTTGGGAGGGGATCTAAAATTTTCATTGGGATTATCAGAATCGTAGGGACCTTTTGCGAGGGCAGACCAGCTTACTGACTTCTTCACAAACAAATTGGCTTCATCACATCTGGTGGATGCCACTGTAATTAAGCCCAGATCCACTTGGAGAAGTCGAAGAGTGGGAGATGAGTGAGTGGCAAAACAATTGGATAGGTTCCTTCTCTATGAAGATATAGTGGCTAGGTCCTTTATCTTCAGACACTGGGTTACGGAAGGGGGACTATCAGACCACCTTCTCATTTTCCTTGAGATTAAAGGCACGCAAAGAAAACCGGGATCTCCTTTCAAATTCAACTCCTCCTGGCTAAAAGACGAGACATATAACACTCTGTTCCATGCCACCTGGAGAAAGAATAGACCAAGGGACCTTGGAAATATGTGTAAGCATTTTATGGAGAATTTGAAAAACACAAAGAAAGCAACCCGCGAATGGGAAAATATTAAATTATTAAAAGAGGAGGAGGAGCTAAGGAAGTTCAATGAGGAACTTGATCATCTTGAAAGGCCGAAGGGGGTAGGATACTCCAATAATGAATCAATAAAAAGAATAAGGGAGTTGGAAACAGTTAGGAAGAAAATATTGTTGGAAAGGGAAGAAAGGTGGCATCTAAAAATAACGGCTATCTAGCTGCAAGCGGGAGATGAAAACACAAAATTCTTCCAAAACTATGCGAAAGGAAGGAAAAATATAAATAATAGTGGGGAACTACAGAAGGAGAATGGTGAATGGGCTCGTTCATTTGAAGACCTCTCTTCTTTAGGAGTAAATCATTTTAAAACTCTCTTCAGAGCACCAACAGAGGCTTCAATAGCTGAAGTATTAAGGGTGGCACAATTTTTCCCTAGTTTCATAGATGAGGAAGGAAATAATAGCATAATGGAGTCGGTCTCAAAGGAGGAAGTAGAAGATATCCTAAAATCCATGCAGAAGTATAAAAGTCCCAGGCCTGATGGATGGATAGTAAAATTCTTCCAGCACTTCTTTGAATTTTTGGGGGAAGAGCTAGTAGAAGCGGTGGAAGAGTCTCGCAGCTCTAGCTCAATTTACCAGCCTTTTAATGCTACTTTCTTAGCTCTTACTCCTAAAAGATAACACCCCGTCTCTTTTGATGAATTTCGTCCCATCTCTCTCTACTATTGTATGTATAAGATCATCTCTAAGGTGATAGCCACCTGTCTAAAACCTTTCCTTTCAAGAAACATCTCGTTGGAACAATTTGGCTTCCTGGATGGAAGGCAAATACATGAGGTAGTCAGGGTAGCCCAAGAAACCCTCCATATCCTTAAGAGAAGCAAGAGAAAAGGAGCTATAGTTAAAATTGACTTGTCCAAGGCTTATGATAGAATCAGTTGGTTGTACTTGAGATTGCTAATTACCCATCTTGGTTTCAGGTTTGATTTCATAAACTGGGTAATGAGTTGTATCTCTTCTTCAACTATTTCTATCTTGGTATATGGTGCTGCAACAAGATTTTCTAACCCACAAAGGGGTCTTCGACAAGGTTGCCCATTTTCCCCCCTTCTATTCTTATTGGAAGCAGAAGGACTGAGCCTGATGATACACGAAGCGAAGAGGCGAGGGGAATTAAAAGGAATTGAAGTGGTGGTGAACTTATTTGTCACCCATATGTTGTTTTTCGATGACATCCTGTTGTTCAGTGATGGTAGTCTGGAAGACTGCAGGCATCTAAAGGAGTTCCTGGAACTTTTTCTGAAAGCCACAGTCCTTCGCATAAACTGTTAGAAGTCATCCTTGACAAAAATAGGTCTCACTAGGGTGGAAGTGGGCAGAATTGATGAAATACTCCACTTTGAAGTAAAATCCCTCCAGGACACCTTCAAATAGCTGGGTTTTTTCCTTAAGCCAAACTCATACTTGGTACAGGATTGGAAATGGCTCGTTTCAAAAATCGAGGCAAGAATGAAACACTGGAGCTTTAAATGGTTATCCAGAGCAGGAAGGCTTGTGTTGATAAAATCAGTAGTGATGGCCATCCCGGTATACTAGGTAGGCTCATCTTGGGTCCCTAAGAGCATCCTTTCTTCAATAAACAAAGTGTCCAGTAGATTCTTATGGGCAGGATAAAAAAAGGACCATGTGACAACCTGGGTGGCATGGGAGAAAATAGTAAGGCCGAAAGCATGGGGAGGATGGGGAATACAAGATTTAACCTCTTTCTCAAAGTCTTTGGCAGCAAAACTAGCATGGAGGCTAATCACCATAGATAATCTTTGGACAACTATCACAAGAAGGAAATACATTGATCCTATGTCAATTCAAGACTGGCTGAGATTGCCCCAAAAAAAATCTACAAATTCCTCAATAGTGTGGAAAGCAACCATTGCCTCGGTCAACATCATAGAACAGGGTCTAGCTTGGTAGGTGGGGGATGGAACCAGGGTTAGGCTGGGTCGTGACCCCTGGGTGGGTTGCACTGGGAATTTTTCTCTTTCTAGAGAATTCATAGAGCTGTTGAACCATAGAGGTTTCACCACTCTGGGGCAGGTTGCAAATTATGAAAGATCAACATTGTGGAGACAAGGATGGATGAACGGGGATGAATGGGAAACATAAACGTTGGATCTTCAAAACTCCAACGTTAGGATATAGGATAAGAGGGATGAACTCAAATGGGTCCATTCTCCGTCTGGGATGTACTCACCAAATTTGTCTATAGCTGGCTTATGACACGGAAAGGATGGGGGGATCAAGAATGGTGATATAAACCCTTGTGGGAACTGAAAGGACCAACAAAAATGAGGTTTTTCTTCTGGTGCATTCTCCAGAACAAGGTTCCCACTTGGGACTTTCTATAACATATGGGAAAGATAGGCCCGAGCTGGTGCATTTTTTGCAAGGATAGTCCTGAAAATGTTCAACATTTATTTCTTACATGTCATTTCAACATCATTATTTGTAATGAATCTCTGAGGCTGCTCAAGATTCCATAGAGATGGGAAGGAAGGGAGGTACAGGAAGCGTGGCAGAGATGGTGGCAAGAAGCACCTAAGGAGAGGGTCAGGAACATTCCTTTACTAAGAGCTTGGGGAACCTGGATAGCTAGGAATCATGCTATTTTTAAAGACTCTCTTTTTCACATCAATAAATTGGAAGCGGAGGGAGTTTCCATCTATGAATATATTCCATTACCCCAACACACACAACAACCATGAGTCATCCAACAGGAAAAAATAAAGGGTAACATTCCATGGGCCTATTTTGATGGGGCCTCGGAACCACAGGATAGATGTGGAGCAGGTCTGGTCATACATTTCCCTATTGGGAAAATTCTCAAAGCGTCGATCGGACTAGGTCAGGGGACAAATAACTATGCAGAGTTAAAAGCCTTACATCTTCTTCTATGTTGGTTCTCTCTTAAACTGTAGAGAGGTTTAGATCTTTGGAGAATCCCTAAAAATTTTCAAGTGGTTCAATGGGACCCAAAGATGCATAAATTATATCTTTCTTTCGTTCCTTAATGAGGTATCCAGATTAAAAAAAAAAAAATTAACGAGATATCTTTTGCCATATTTACAGGGAGTGGAACCATGAAGCAGACCTTTTTTCTAAGGAGGGCATTCAACATGATTTGGGGCACTGGATAGCTGTAGAAGTCGAGGATGGGCTTGTTCGGAATATCGAACAACCTATTTTCAACTGATGAGTTAATCATTGTTGATGTCTTTATCCTTTTTATTTCTAACAGACTTTTAGATGTTTTTACTATTTTAAACTATATTTCAATTTGTCTTTGTTTCGGACAGTTTTCCTCAATGAGGAGGCTCGGGAGATAAAAGAAAATTTGTTATGTTACAAACTTTTTTTTTGGTCATTTTGTATGAACTGGACCAATTTCAACCACACTATATGGCTTTGTCTTTATCTACGTCTGTTTTAGGTGATTATTCCTAGAAAGGAAGCACGGGGGTACAAAAAGGCGATGAGGATCTACTCAATGAGAGCCTATGGCTGTGAGATGAGGGTTTCCTCAAAATCACCAGCAGTAACTCCATCTCTCTTCTGGGAAAGGAGGGAAATGTAGTTTTTTGAATGCATCTTGCATATACTATGTAACTTTTTATGTCTTAATAGATGGTTCGATTTTTTCTTTGGAAAAAAAAACAATCTATACCATGCATATCACAATTACAAATTAAATTAAAACAAAAAATTATAAAACATTTCAAAGGTAAATGCCATGCGCATATATATGTAGTAGCTACATGTATTACAAGGGTTTTAATAGATCTTAAAATAAGAATATTTTTATATATAGTGATATTCAATGTATGTAAGATAAATAATATTATAAATAACCAACATAAATCCATATTAACTATGAATCTACCAAGTGTGAAGAGTATCAAACCTCTCAAGGTGCTCTCAAGTTTTGCAATCAAAAAGAGGTTTTCATCTTGAGAGATTGATCCCTCTCAGCACTTTGTAGATCCAGAGTTAAGATGGATCTATGTTGGTAGTCAGACGACATTATTCTTAAAATGTTATTTTGAAAGAAAATTTTAATTTTATATTTTCTTTTTAAAATTTCCCACATCTCAAACTTCATAAGATTAAAAGACAAGAACTTTAATAAACCGGACAAAACTTTGGGCATAACAATAATTAGTAATAACAATTTTTTGGTTCTTTTCAAGAAAATCTATTTCAGGACTAACTGAAGCAACATTCACTGAATGTCTTATTTTTATAAGTAGAACCTATTTACTTTATCCATCTAATCTAACAATGCTAAGCTACCCACCAAATCTCATCTTGATTTATTGATTTGCAGGAAGATTGCTATGAAATATAACTTGTGGATGTCAATTGGGTTTTTCTCAGCTGGTTAGGAGGAATTATTCTCCCCACCCAGGTTCAATTCTCACAACATGTTGAGCTCATATTGAATATATTGTTGTAATGGCTTCAATTTCTTCTTTTGATCGACCTTGTGCCCCAAATATTCTAGGGTTTACCATGGGTACCATCCCCCAAATGAGGGGAAGTACTCTGGGTTTTTCCCCAAGCTTTGTAACCTGGAAAAATAAAAAATGAATATAATTTGTTGAATTAATTTAGTTTCCAAATCACTTCATTCTATCTACTTTGTGAGCCAGGTGAGATCAACCCTTGCAAAGATGCTAGCTTTTATGTTTTTTATGAAGCACCTTTGCTTGCCCTGCCAACTTGATAGTGGTGGAAAGGTAAAGGGAGGGGTGTGGAAGGCATTTATGCCTAAAACCTATGTAGCCAGTTTCAATGAATATCTTCAAAAAACAATTGCAATTTACAAAAATGTAAAAGAAACCAGCTAAATTCACCAAATTCATCATTCAACAGCCTGAATCAAATTTCCGCAGTGTTCTAGATGTTAATTAAAAAAGTGTGTTTGTTTTTGCTTGGGATATGTAAAATTAAAAACTTAGTTATTTCTTGTGTGAGATTTTTAACTCACTGACATTTTTATGGGTTTCGTTCTAAAGATATTTTCTTTACCTTTTTATTTTCACCAAATTTGACAATGTGACTTAGCCTATAAGAGGAAACTTTCAGTTCACTTAGGATGTATTAAAACTTTTTCATGCAGCATCAGCACGGGTTGGCATTTATATATGCCATTTTTCAACCCTTTTTAATTTTTATTTCTTCACACGAACTAAATTTCAATCTTTAGTATTTTTTATTCTGTCATTACGCTTTTCCAAATGCCTAATATATCTAGAACACCCAGATAATGCTTTCTATAAAATGCTAAAAGTATATAAAATTCAATCCGTTGACATCATTAACACTAATTTCTAGTCGAACCCTAACAAATGAATAGAGGGACTAGACAATTAGGGAAATATTGTAGAAATAATATAACCCTAACTTCTATACCTAAATTACAGGAAGAACGCCCAGATGTTGATTACCACTAGAACTACTATTCAAAACAATGAAAATATAAAAATGATGGAATATAGCCACTGCAGGAGGCTAAGTGGGCATATGTTCTATAAATAATAGTAGTAATAGTAATTAATTCATGGAATTAGAAGTGCTAAACATAAAAACGAACAAAGGTGCAACCAGAAATAACAAAAATCACTGTGTAAAGATGGTCACCTGATCCGATTGAGTATACATGTGAGTAACCTGATGGGGCAGCATAGGCAATTGCGGAGGAGGAGGATAATGTTGCTGGCCTTGATTTTGTGTGTACATGTCGTGAATGGGATTGAACCCATGTCCTGGAGCATACTGTTTTTGTTGTTGTTGTTGCCATCGCATCGATTGATCCATAAAAGGATTATGATGATGAGAAGGAACCCACTGCTGCAGTGGTGCCCCTAAGGTCTGATATTGAAACTACCCACGATACCAAGGGACACCAGGTGGGTGCTGGTTATGATTCTAGTCCTGGTGCTGGTGCGGATCCATCATAGGTTTCAGGGGCCTGTGACTCTATTGTTGCAACGCGACCATTCTTACTTGCCTCTCCTCGATGATTATCTCTTAAACCCTCCTCAGCAATTTACAAAAAATAAATACCCCCTTCAATTTCATTTGTTCATACATTCAGACTCAAATCCCTTCGATTTTAATCATGACCATCACCACCAACGAGAGGATCCGCACCATGGGTTTCAGGGGCCTGTGACTCTACTGTTGCAACACACCCATTCCTATTTTGCCTCTCCTCCATGATTATCTCTTTAAACCCTTCTCACCTATTTACAAAAAATAAATACCCCCTTCAATTTCATTCATTCATACATTCAGACTCAAAGCCCTTCGATTTTAATAGCGACCATCACCACCAACGAGATGCTGAAAAATAAAGGGAATTGATTATTGTGATTTCTCAATTAGATATAAAGCCTTGTTTGTTACAAGTGAAATACAAAATTTGGGTCTTATGTTTTCTTTTTTGATGGAATGTAATGTTATTTTTATTCAAATTTGATGGGTTCAATCGATGCAAAATAATTCATTAATTTTAATATATTTTTATTTTTTCGTGATTTATAATGGAATTGGAAGGAATTTTGATTTTTCAAATATTTTTTATCATATATGATCAAAGGAATTATATGAAAAGTATTTGAAAGGGTTTTTAATTTTAAAATAAAGAAAAGTAGATTAAATTTAAATATTATTTATGTTACTACGTGTTAATTGAATTAGAATCAAATCATTTCGTCTGGTTATTAAATTTTTTTTGGTTGAATTTTAATTCAAATTAGCATCTTTCTTGATCCTCTGGTTACTAGGTTTTGTTTGGTTGAATTTTAATTCAAATTAGCATCCACCTCGATCCTGATGTTATTGTCCCACAAGTGGCAAATAACAGTAGCATCGCACTACAAATTTCATGAATGATGTTGCTAATGGTGACTCGATTAGTGAAAAAATTGGTAATAGTGACGTGATTCTTTTTGACGAGCTAGCAATTTTGCTTGATAAATATTAGTGAATGATCAATAACGCAAAGGGCATTATAGTACATGAAATATTTTATATTTTGTTCAATGTTGGCATATAGATCAAAGTTGTATGTCGATCCTCTAAGCACGTGGATTCATCTACCAAGTGACATTATTCTATTAAGGTTTAGTTGTTAGGTTTAGGCTTTTGGTTGCATAAAATTTTTCGGATTTTTATTTATATCTATTAGTGAAAAAATAAAATATTAATGTCTACCTATATGCCTATCGATGCATATAACCACATTTACCAATGTGTTTGTGCTAGTAATAATTTAATTTTAAATTTATAGTTAAGTTGAAAAAAAAAATTGTATTCATAGAATAAGTGATTTTTTTTTCCCTAAATGGGGTGATAAATGAGGCAGAGGGGGAAGGATATCATCACTCAACTTGGAAAATGAGTTGGAGGTTGTAGCAACCTGCCCCCAATTAAGATTAATGCATTTACCGTATGAGCATTATAGACACAGAGTGAGGGTTATTAACTACAATGGGAAGGCAAAGATAGCAGGTTGTGGTTGGCGAGAGGAGGAAGTTTATTCGTGTGATGGCGGGAGTGGTAATTATTCTAACCATGTTGTTAAATATGCAGTAATGTAATGTTGGATTCCTAGTTGCAGATAAAGGGAAGAAAGCAGTGGAGGTCATGTCCATCCCACTAGTGATATGGGTGATTAAGTTGGGAGTAAGACACGAAGGTTCCTACAATGTAGTGTTGCCAAACTCCCAACTGGTTTACATGTAGCATGTTACTAGTTTCCTCCTCCAATCAGCGTGGCTTCGGTGGCTACTTGGTAATTCTATGTTCATCCTCTGCTTCTTCTTTTTTTAGTTAATTTAGCATTGCTACAGGGAGCTTTGTATGGTGTCCAAGCGAGAGTGGTGGTCATTGTTTTTTCCTTCCTCACTCTCTCTTACCCATTATCCCAAGTAGAGCTTTACATTTTTATTGTATAATAAATCTCTCATTAAGGTTCTACACCCCTTCCCTCAATTATAGTCTAAGATTTTCATCTCAATATTCCACCATGTCAAAGAAATGGTGTTTCCCTTCTTTCCTAGAGGTTATCTCATTTTGGAGAAGTGCTCGCTTATTGGTCTTTCAGTATTGGTGCCAGGGTGTGTTGGGTGAGGAACTCGCATTAAGTAGGTCGTTATATTGTATATCATTTTCTGGGTATTTTGTTTTTATCTTCGGGAAATTATTTGGGTAGTGCTTCTAGCTCCCAATCTCGTTTGTAGTCTACTTTTGGTGCTCTTGACCCACCCTCTTTGTGAACGAAGATGGATACCTATTGTCCTGTAAGATTTTTGTTTCTAAGGGGGGGTTATTTAGGGG